>OY731401.1:73044135-73081875 GCA_963425845.1 Sphenostylis stenocarpa | reverse complement strand
TATCTAAAATAAAGTTTAGATAGCGGTTAACGTGGAACCACTTATTATATAGGTTGAATATAAATTTAAATATATTTTTAATTTATTTAAATATGGTTTATTTTTACTATTTATAAAATAGATTAGTTTTAAATTTTTAACTTTTCTAGCATGATCTATTTTTAATCTTTGTTATTAATTATGTTAAAAATGAAAAAATATTAATTAGTATACTTAAACTAATGTATATTGATTATCTAATGTATATTGATATAATTTTTTTGTATATCAATTATATGAAAATAATCATGGTTAAGTAATTAATAATAATAAAGCGATAAATTTAAAGATTAGATTAAAAATAAAGTTTTATAAAATAAAATTGTAATAATTTGATTAAAATTTTATTTTCTTAATTAATTAAGTTAATGAGGAATTAAAATGTGATCATTTGATGTGTTTAATTTTTTTAATATAACTTTTTAAAATATAATTTAATTTCAATTGATATTTTCAATTCAAAAATAAATTAAAGAATATTTATTATTAAACTTTTCTTAAACAATGTATTGAATAGTTAATATTACTCTAGTCTTAATTTATTACAATTTAAATTTTTAATAAATTTGATTTATTTTTAATAATATTTTTATTTTAGTAATTTAAAATTAAATTTAATCTTCATTTTGTTAATATTGAGACCAAAGTTTATTTTTAAAGTATCTTTTAAAAATTAAATTATTTTTAGAAAATAAATTACTTTTAAAAAATAAATTGTCAAAAATATACTAAAACAATTAAAGTATATTTATAAAAAAATAAATTTAAATATCATAAAAAAATAATGTTAGTTAGCGATCGATTTAAATTAGGTCGCTATTTTCTCATTAGCTGATCAGATTATAATTCGGTCACTATTTCAATTTGTAATTCGGTCGCTAAATCGATCGCTAAATGATTTTTTTATTTAGTGTGGAATAGTCACCGATTTAGCGATCAGAAAATTTGCGACGCAAACTATTGGTCACTATTTCGATCGCTAACTAAAAAATGTGAAGCCAAATTATATTTCGATGGCTAAATCGGTCGCTAAATTGTGACCGAATTAATTCGGTCGCTAATTCGGTTGTTAACAGCAACCAAACTAAATCGGTCGCTAAATTGGTTGCTAATTGCGATCGAATTAAATCGGTCGCTAAATCGGTCGCTAATTGCTACCGAAAAAATTCGGTCGCTAATTTCGGTCGCTAAATGTGTTTTTTCTTGTAATGTAAATATAATAAATGCTGACAGAAAAGTCTAATATTCTATGAGCATTCGTATTATAACCAACTAGAAATCACAATTTAATATTTTATAGTATGAGCAAAGAAGGAATAAAAGCTTACTGTTCCCTTTTGTCTTAGGAACTTCTCTGAGAAGTGTTGCTAAGAGGGTTGATTTTCCTGAGCCAACTTCTCCGCATATGGCTACCTTCTGCCTGGGTTTAACTTCCATGGTGATGCTCCTCAATGTTGGCCTTGATTCATTATACCTTCCCATGAAAAGTCAGCATATTTGATTAAAATTGAGCCTAAAATGTTATCATCAGAATTCCTGTTCCTTAAATCTTCACTTTGAAGTTCAGGAGCTTGGAGGAATTTAAGAATCCTGGAATAAGCAACATTTGATTGAATGATTGCCCCAACAACATCTGGAATGGCTGTAATAGGCTCTTGCACAAGGCGTAAAGTAGCCAAAAAGGTGAAAACATTATTTGCATGTAATGGAATTTTCAGGAAATAACATGCCCAAAAAGAAGCAGCAGTGGGCAAAATAGGTGCAGTCCAAAACAAAAATATATTGTATGCCTTTCTTAATTGCACTGACGATAACAATTTGAGTTCTAAATTACGTAACTTGTCTATAACAATTTTAAAATGAGTTTCCCATGCATATAGTTTTAGCACTTTCATATTCACGAGAGCCTCAGAACTTGCCTTCAGTCTCTCATCCTGAGCCACCATGAGTTTGGTCTGAAACTTGTGTTGTAACTTTGCTAGTGGAGTATTGCAAAGCAAGGTGAGAACTATCACTACCAATGAGGCAATTGTTGCTAGCCCAATGGTATGGAAAAGTATTACCGATGCAATACATAGTTGGATGCTTGTTGTCCATGTCTGGTGAAACCAAAATGGAAGTTCTCCAATTCTATAAGCATCCACAGTCACATAATTCATTATCTCACCACCAGAGTGTGTCAATTTAGCGACATTAGACAGCTTTAGTAGCTTTTTATAAATGCACGTAGAAAGGAGTGATTTAACCCTCATTCCTATAAGTCTACTACGGAAATACCACTGCCTTTGTGAGAAGGATTCAATGATCTTTATAAGGAAAAGTGATATTGCCAATACGTAACCTTCATATTTGAAAGTTTCATTACCCTCAGCAACCGATATAAAGGCACTTAGAAGTAAAGGACTAGCAGCCTGAGACAGTACCATGAGGAATGCAAAGAGCCCAGATATCAAAATCTCTCTCCAGTGGCACAAAACAATTGTCCATAAAACTGACTCTGATGATGGTTCTTTTTGTTTCTGTCTGTTCATTTCTTTTACGAACATCGGGTAACAAGTTTCTGCTCGATCTAACTCTCTTAGCATTGGGACATCCTCGTCCTCAAGTGTTTTCTCTTTACCTCTTTTGATCAATGGATTCAGCCACCAAAATGTCATTCGACTAAAGAATCCAGCTTTCGAAAATGGGGTTACATAGCTGCTAGAATCAACTGTTAGGATCAGAGTACTAGCATAAATACACACAACTAAAATAGAGACTAGAAAAATAACACTGACAATAGGCAAAAATGGAAATTTTATAATGACTACCCTTTCCTTTACAATTGGAAATTACCAATACTTGGAAAGTAAAAGAGAAAGAAGGAGAAATTTTTGGATGTTTGAAATAAGGGGGGAGGGGCTCCTTTTATAGGAAGGAGGAGAGCCCCCAATTGAAGTTCCCACGGATGTGGGACTTCTTTCTTCACAATCTCCCACTTGAAGATTTTGATGAAATTAATCAAATCTTCACACTATGTCTTCTTCTCTCACATCCATGTTGCTTATGCTTCAGATAGGCCATAGAGGGATCGACTCCATATAAACTTGTCGGCGTTAGCTTAGGCTTTGTCATTACATACTGCTAGGTTCTTCTCGGTGTGGATCTTACGTAAATCTACACTTCCTTCTTCTACTACTTCTCGAACAAAATGATATCTTATTCCTATGTGTTTTGTCCTCGAATGAAAGGTTGGATTCCTTGCAATGTGTAAGGCACTTTGACTATCACGAGTACACAACAATTTGTTGTTGCTTGTGACCAAGTTCCCCCATTATTCTTTTAATCCGAGATAGCTTCTTTACATGCTTGGGTGACGACCATGTATTCAGCTTCAGTAGTAGACAGAGCTACCACATCTTGTAACTTGGATAACCAACTTACTGCCCCTCCATTGATGGTAAACACATAACCGATAGTAGACTTCCTTTTATCCGAGATCACCTGCAAAATCCGAATCTACATAGCCTCCGACAAGCGCTTCGATCCTCCATAACATAATGCAACATTTGAGGTTCCTTTTATATACCTAAGGACCCTCTTCACATTTTGCCAATGTTCTCCACCGGGATTCCCCATGAATCTACTAACCACTCCCACTTGCTTGTGCAATGTCAGGTCTTGTACAAATCATGGCATACATAAGACTTCCCACTGCTTGATGCATACGGTGCTCGAGACATTTCAATCCTCTCAGCTTCACTTGCTAGGACTCATACTTGAGGATAACTTACGGTTGACGGGAAGTGGGGTAGAAATTGGCTTGCAATCTTGCATGTTGAAGCGCGCAAGATCTTAAGTAAATAATTCTTTTGAGAAAGCCAAATCTTCCTATCTTTTACTGTCTCGGTGAATTTGCATCCCTAAAATCTTGTTTGCTGGTCCCAAGTCCTTCATATCAAACTCCCTAGCCAATTGTGCCTTCAATTCTTGGATTCGAGCTTTGTTAGGGCCTACCACCAACATGTCATCCACATACAACGACAATATGATGAAATCATTTTCTTCAAACCTATTGTGGTAAGTACGATGGTCAGAACTTAGTACTGTAGTATCCAAGGCTAATAATGAAGGAATCAAATCTCTTATACCAACACCTTGGCGCTGCTTTAGACCATATAGAGATTTGTTCAACACTGCAAACCAAGTTTTCTTGCTCTTTGAAGCCTTACGGTTGGAGCATATATATTTCCTCTTCAAGTTCTCCATGAAGAAAAGCGGTTTTTACATCCAATTGCTCAAGATGTAAATCAAATGCGGCACACATCGCCGGGACAATTCGATTGTTGTCAATCTAACAAGCTGGTGAGAATATCTCGTTGAAATCAATGCCTTCTTTACGAGCATATCCTTTTACCACCGGTCTAGCACGATATCTTTCCACTTGATCATTGTCATCTCTCTTGATCTTATAGACCCATTTGCAACCAATGGCTCTGCGACCTTTTGGAAGTTCCACAAGATGCCATGTCTTGTTTTTATAAAGAGCTTCAATTTCTTCTTCCATAGCGACCATCCATAGAGGAGCTTCGAACCACTCACGGCCTCTTGAAAAGTTGAAGGTTCTCCTTCTTCACTTAGGAGACAATACGCATCATGACTTGTCATCACATATTGTGAATGCCAAGATGGTTTGACTCTTTCTCTTGTTGATCGTCGGAGTTCTCCTTCTTCCACCTCATTTGGCTCATGTTCTTCATGCTCCTCCTCTGACTCGGAGGAATGTTCAGAAGTCTTCTTCTCTATACGTACTATAGTCTTGTCCTTTTCAGAAGCTGTCATTTATCTGCTTGCTTTGCAGTTCTTTTACTGCAAAGATGACATCTCTGCTAACAATAACTTTGTGGGCGGTGGGATCCCACAAGCGATACCCCTTCACATTGTCGGCATATCCCAAGAAGATGCATTTCCTGGATTTTGGATCCAACTTCGTCCTTTCTTGGGTGTTGTACATCACGTACGCGGGACAACCGAACACATGTAAGGAAGAATAATCGGTTGATTTTCCACTCCACATTTCCATAGGAGTTTTCAACCCAATTGCTTTGTTGATGGAGACCGATTTATCAAGTAACGAGGCGGTATTCACGGCTTACGCCCGAAAAGACTTTGTTATGCATGCGGTTTGCAGCATAGCTCGCAGTTCTCTCTAGAAGAGTTCTATTCATCCGCTCTGCTACACCATTCTGCCGAGGCGTGTGTGGAACGAGAAAATTGTCTCACAATTCCTTCTTGCTTGCGAGAATGCTAGAAAATCTCCATCTACATATTCTCCTCCATTGTCTGTCCTCAAACACTTGATTCTCCTTAGGTCTCAAGTTCTACTTGTGTTTTGAAGTCTTTGAACCGCGCAAATACTTCGGACTTCTTCTTGATAGGGTATACCCATAATCTCCTCGAGTAGTCATCGATGAACGACACAAAATATTTTGCTCCTCGAGAGATAATTCGGCGATTCCCGGACATCGGAATGGATCAAGTCCAAAGTTTGCTTACTCCTTGTGGTGGTTCTTGCAAACTTCAACCTTGTGTTGTTTGCTTGTCACACAATACTCACGAAGGGTAAATCGACCTTCTTGAGCCCAGGTATGAGATCACGTTCCGCAAGAATCTGCAGACCTCGCTCTGACATATGTCCAAGTCTACGGTGCCACGTTACCGCCGCTTCTTCTTGGCTTGTTGACGCAGTTGTTGCATGATTTTCTTGCAAGGTGTCTCCCATAAGCACATACAAGTTTGCCATGATTTTCTCTGCTTTCATGACAACTATGTTTCCCCTCACTGCCTTTAAGATTCCTCCTTCAACATGGATCTTGCAGCCGAGGTCATCCAATTGCCCTATAGACAATATATTTTTCTTCAAGTCCTTCACATGTCGTACTTCTTGGATTGTACGAATAGTACCGTCATACATTTTTAATTTGACAGTACCAACTCCAGCAATCTCTAATGCATGGTCATTTCCCATGAACACGGATCCACACGAGATAGGCTTGTAGGTTTGAAACCAATCTCGGTGTGGGGTCATGTGCCAAGTTGCACACTGAATCCATTATCCACTTGTCATGAAATTCGTTTCCGCCATTAGAGGCGATTCTTTGCTTCGCTTACCAGAATTACTCCTTCCTCCGAAGTACTCGCAACGCAACCCTGTGAGGTTGATTCTTCATTCTTCCTCTTCCAACACTCTTTCTTCGTGTGCCCTTTCTTGCCACGGTAGTAGCATTTAAATTTGAAAGTCTTCTTGTTTCGAGAGCTTGATGCTGCCATGATTTTGACTCCCACTTGAGCCATGTTCCGTTGATCTTCCTCTCATCATCGTCAAAACTTCGCTTGTTTAGAACTTTCTACCTTATTCATTCGCCTGGATTCTTCTTCTAGAATAGCTCCGGCAACATCGTCAAAGTGTAGTTGTCCTTCAATATTATTATTTGTAATGTTGATGATGAGTTGATCATACGAGTGCGGCAAGCTCCGAAGTAAAAGCTCCGCACGCTCATTCTCAATTATGTTGAAATTTCTTGCTTGCTAATTGGGCAAACAAGGTGTTCGGTTGGTTGATGTGGTCCGATCACCGATGTGGACTCACTCATCCAGAAGAGTATAGAGTTTCCTCTTCGAGGAATATCCTTGTGTGAAGTGACTTCACCTCATATAATTTAATGAGGGCATCCCAAATCTCCTTTGCAGAATCTTTCTCCGCAACCTTGGATAGAGCTGAGTCTGCCATTGCCAAGTGTAAATTTGCAATAGCGTTGCTTGTCAATTTTCTTCCAATCTTTATCCGCCATTTCTACGGGTTTTCCCTCGATTGCTTCGCACAATTGTCCTTTCTCAAGATTGCCTTCATCTTCAATTTCCACAACGAGAAATTGTTCCAGTTGAACTTCTCTATCTCGTACTTTCTTTGCCATAGTTGTGTTTCCACTTATGCAACTCTCACTTATGAATAGTATTGTCTCTGGAACAATAGTAGTAGGCTAGTGAACCAATACACTAGGTAAGTTCCCGGAAAGAGAGGTGAGTCACTAATGGACACACTTAAGTACCAAGTCTTTCCTAGCAGAACTTTCCCAGACAACAGTTTCACACTACTACACCTTTTCCGAGTAACAACTCTTTTCGATGTGGAAGATCAGATTAAACCGCAACCACAGAGCATACTCAGAATTTTACCAACACTATTCTAGTGACTAGCGCAACGGAACTCGAACGCAGCTCTGATACCACTGTTAGGATCAGAGTACCAGCATAAATACACACAACTAAAATAGAGACGAGAAAAATAACCCTGACAATAGGCAAAAATGAAAATTTTATAATGACCACTCTTTCCTTTTACAATTGGAAATTACCAATACTAGGAAAGTAAAAGAGAAAGAAGGAGAAATATTTGGGATGTTTGAAATAAGGGGGGAGGGGCTCCTTTTATAGGAAGGAGGAGAGCCCCCAATTGAAGTTCCCACGGATGTGGGACTTCTTTCTTCACATCAACTTCATTGAACTTTCCATTTAAAGGAGCATAAAGTCCTTCATAAATTTCTTCATTAGTATCTTCGCATTTTCTTGTTTTATATGTGCAAAAGAGCAGTAAAATTGCTCCTGGTAATAATAGAACATCTGAAGTACCCTTGAGGGACAATTCTCCACTACTAATTACATAAGACAAGGATAATGCACATAAGATACCAGAAACACAGAACATAACAATAAAAAATAGCCATAGCCATACTATCGTTAGCAGTTTCAACTGAAGACTTACGATTAAACCTACTAACAACCATGTGAATCCTTGAAAGAGTTCTGATAACCACCAAGTTAGAGGAAAAACAGTGTCTGTTTTCCTTAATTCTTCCTCTAAAACCCAAATGCCTATACACAAATGCGACAAGCCAAGAGTACCATTGACTATCGCAGATACTAGTTTAAAGTTTGAATAACATTCCATTCGGATTAGAGCCAAAAATGGTCTTGATGAAGACTTAGTAGCAACACGTCAAAGCAAATGACCAACAAATGGGTAAAGCGTGTGGAAGGATCTCTCAATAACATGAAATCATGACTGAAAGGCTTTATTCCACTCTCAAAATAACCAGAATACCCACAAATCATGCTCCAGATATCCTCCATATTCATTCCGACTTCTCTTTTCTGCCCAAACTCTGCGACATAAAGGCCAACAAAATCATATAGAAATATTTATTCTACATGTGGAAACAAATTTGAACCAAAGAATGCGGGTCATATCATGCACAATAAGCAACACTACAATAGCCAAGGACCATTATGTTCCAAAAGTAAATATATTTGTTAGTTTCTGTGTGTTGCAAATAATCCATGCAAGAATTATTTGGGTTTGAAACGTTAAGTGAAGATCCAACTTAATTGTTCCCTCTGTCACATTAAAAGGCAGATAAGTAGAAAAATAACTCTTGAATGTCATTTTAGCTATTGAAGATACTAGCTACGTTTTCTACTTGTATCTCTAATTATGTTAGTTTTCTTATGTAACACCAAAGGAAGAAAAAAAATATAAAATTACTATTTATCTTGCATCTATTTATTAGTTTTTTCTAAATAAACCTATAGAACAAAAATTTGTTATCAAATGAGAGTGGAAAGTGCGAAAGTATTATTCTCCTGTAAATATTTTTACATAGAAGCAGACCAATTCGTCTAAAAGCTTATGATGTAACTTTTTTAGCAATTTAGAAAATATACATAACATTTGTCAATAACATTTGTTAAACTACCTCATGTTACTCCTCCTTCCATCTCATGTATAATGGTAAACTCAACTGTTGTAGATTTACTATCGATGACTTAGATAATTTTTTTCTATCCTCTCACTCTCTTCAGAAAAACCAAAATCTAAAACATTAAGAGGTATTAGGAATATAGAGAAAGTTAACTAATGACTAATCACATTCAACAAAAATAGGAAGCAAATTCCAAGAGAAATATATCACTCAAAATAAAATAAGAAAAGAATTAAAGTCTATATCTTCAAATGTAAACTATTAATGCTCATTTAGTAAAACACAAGACAGTTGCACATGCACTACTCCATGACAAGTATTTCTAGATTCTGCAAAATAAATAATAACAAACTTTTTCAACATGAAACAACGCTACAAGAAAAAGCACTTTTAGTGATCGAAATTAACGACCAAATTTTTTCGGTCTCAATTAGCGACGGATTTAGTGACTGATTTAATTCGGTTGCAATTAGTGACCAATTTAATTTGGTCACAATTAGCGACCAATTTAATTCGATTGCAATTAGCGACCGATTTAATTTGGTCACAATTAGCGACCGATTTAATTTGGTTGCAATTAGCGACCAATTTAATTCGATCACAATTTAGCGGCCGACTTAGAGACCGATTTTATTCGGTCACAATTTAGCGACCAATTTTGTCACCAAAATATGATTTGGTTTCATTTTTTTATTTAGCGAACGAAATAGCGACCAATAGTTTGCGTCACAAAATTTTGGTCTCTAAATCGGTGTCTATTCTATACTAAAATAAAAAAATTTATTTAACAACTGATTTAGTAAGTGAATGACAAATTAAAATAGTGACCGAATTGAAATCGGTCACTAATGAGAAAAATAGTGACCGAATTAAAATTGGTCGCTAATGAACATTATTTTTTTATTATATTTAAATTTATTTTTTTATAAATATACTTTAATTGCTTTAGTATAATTTTTACAATTTATTTTTTAAAAGTAATTTATTTTTTAAAATATACTTTAAAAATAAACTTTGGTCTCAATATTAACAAAATAAAAATTAATTTTAATTTTAAATTACTAAAATAAAAATATTATTAAAAATAAATCAAATTTATTAAAAATTGAAATTATAATAAATTAAGACTGGAGTGATATTAACTATTCAATACATTGTTTAAGAAAAATTTAATAACAAATATTCTTTAATATATTTTTCAATTGAAAAATTTAATTTAAATTAAATTATATTTTAAAAATTTATATTAAAAAAATTGAACATATCAAATTATCACATTTTAATTCCTCATTAACTTAATTAATTAAAAAAATTACAATATCAATCAAATTTTTACAATTTTATTTTATAATATTTTATTTTTATTCTAGTTTTTAAATTTATTGCTTTATTATTATTAATTTTTTAATCATGTTTGTTTTCATATAATTGATATACTAGAAAAAAATTTATATCAAAACATTAGATAATAAATATATTATTTAATTAAATTATTTATAAAAATATATTTATCTTTAGTTGAAATATTTTTTTACTTTAAATATACTCATTAATATTTTTCATGTTTAACAAAATTAATAACAAAGATAAAAAGTAGACTGCTAGAAAAGTTAAAAATTTAAAACTAATTCATTTTATAATATAAAAAAATAAATCATATTTAAATAATAAATATATAATATAAAGGGTAGGGGAGCCTCTAGATAATAAAGGGTTGTAAATAAATAAAAAACGTAAATAATTAATTTTGTTATCAATTTAGCGACCGATATAAATTGATCGCTATTTTTTTAACTTTGTCACCGATTTAGCAACTAATTTAATAATATTAATTTCGATCGTTATTTAGATATTTAAGGAATAAGCGACCAAATTATTTAGCAACCACCTTATCGGTCGCTATTTTTGCAACCAAAATGAAAATCGATGGCCAACACATTAGCGATTTAGCTTTTTGCGACGATGCATTTCGATCGTTAACCGATTAGCGATCGATTTTTTAACATTAGTGACCGAATTTTTCGATCCTTAAAATTGTTTTTTCTTGTAGTGTCAATTTCAGCTTGTTCACTTAATTTTGCATATACTTTCTACAAAACAACATCTTTTTCTTTTAAAAGATAAAAGAAATCATGGAAAAATGTTTTATAGCTATAATTTTTTTTCTACTAGATTTGGTAACATAAAAATAATGAATTTTATCAGCTAATTTACTCTCATACAATTATGGTATGAGTGTATAGTCAAAATCACTTGTAAATAAGATAACAATCTAAACACTAACCTATCTAAACAAGCTAAAACCATTTCAACAACTGAGCACTGAATCCGCCAGCATTTCACATCTCTGCCAGTTGCATGCATGAAAATATAATAGTAAAAAAAAGTAAATGAGTAACACGGGAAAAAACAGATATATTAAATCCATCCCTGTATTACGACATTTTAATAAAGTGATTAGGTCGACGGTCACATCTTCATTTTGATCCATTTTGTCAAAGAAAATTGACTGGGTTTTTTTTTAATATTTATATATTAAAATTAAAAAAGTTATAATTAAAAATATTAGTATTTTATTTGATATTATTAAAATATATTATAATTTTAATTATAAATGTTAACTCATTAAATTTAAATGATTAATTATAATTAAATATTTTAATATATAAATATAATAATTGTTTAAAATTATTTAATAAAATATTAATAAAAACTTTAAAATATTTATATAATTAAAAATATATTTTTAAAAATATATTATTGACAGATTAATTCTTAATAATAAATACACTGTATTACTATTTTGTTGCAACATTTAGTATTATTTTAATAGTCATAGAAACACTGTAGTCTTTTATATTTTATTCAAATCATAAAATATTATATTTTATTAACCACAATTTTCACAATACATTATACAATTTAGTTGGGAGGGAGATTATGACTATTTGATAACAGCTAGACAACGACAGGCTAAAGTTGCAATGAACTGAAATTGGAAATTAGGTTGTGTTTTCCGTGACTTTATAAACAAATGTATGTGACGTATTTAGAGATTTTAAAAATATTAAAAAGAAAATGTTGCATTAAACTATATGAAAGTAAATAATTATAAGATGTTATACGTGAAAAGAAATATATAATATAATTTGAATGTCAGAAATGTTTTAAAAAGGAATATTATATTATTTGTTAATAAATAATATATTATTTGACCAAGTTATAAAGGTTTCACGAGATTCATGTTGGCTTACACATTACTTTAAGTCATATTGAAATGAGTCCTCTTTGGTCCACAACTTGCCTAACCAAGAAACTTTGGTGCACATTTTGTTTGCATGTCACAAAAGTCGTAAGATATGCAGTGAGACTTCCACTCCATTTTTTTTAATACTAAGAAAGGCGTCCATCAGATACAGGCAAAGCCAGAAATAATAGATCAATGGGACCAAATTAATAATAATAATAATAATAATAATAATAATAATAATAATAATAATAATAATAATATATTAATTTTAATTATAATATAAAAATAATATATTATATAAAATGATTATAAAGTATTTACGTATATTTACAATTAATCTAAACAAATTTATATCAGATTAATTATATTCATAGATTTAATATGTTTCATGTTGTAAAAATATTAATTATGACTTTTGAATTTAATTTTGTAACGATTTTCTTTTCACGTTATTTCTTAAATTTAAATTTGATAAATTGTAGTTTATTTAATCACTAATTTTCTCTTTTTTCTTTTTTGAAAAGTTTATATTTTCCTTTTAGACATTTAAAGTTTAATTATAAAAGAGAAAAATAAGAATAAATGAAAGAGAAAAAACATAAAACTTTTTGTTTATTGTTTTTTTTTCATTTTCAAAAACTAAAAGAATTATTTTGTTGAAACTGTTTTTTCTTTTGAATTTGTAAGGCAAAAAAAAAATCTAAAATCGGTAAGATGTGTTTTCTATTTTCCATCAATAAATATCAATATTTTTATTAATAGCTACATTAAATCACTTATTTCCATCAACATATAATTATCAAAATCATCTTCCAACCCTTTTCGATGTAACTCATGTCATATTCTCTTTCGTTTAAAATAGTTTTTAAAAATAAACAACTTTGTTTTGAATTTATTATCAAAAATAGTTTTTTTTTTTAAATTGAACTATAAAACTGTTTTTAGAAACTAAAAAACAAAATTAAATCAAACAAGTCCTTACAGTTTTTATGTCATAAGAGAGAAAAAAGAAATGGCAGTAAAAAGGATAAGGGAGAAAAGTATGAAAATGTAGAAGTAAAAGAATAAGCATAAAAGAGAAAAGTTAGAAGAGGAAAGTGGAAGGGGGAGAGATTAACGTGTATAAATACGGAAATAGAAAGATGAGAACAAAAATAAAATAGAGAATTACGTGATAAATAAATTTTAATTATTTTTAAAAAGTAAAATTTATTTATTTAAAAAAATTAAAATGTATTAAATAACAAAATAAAGTTGAGGTGGGAGGAAGCCAAGTGAATCTACTCATAAATATTTTTATTCGTAACATTTTATGTATGTAACACTTTTACATTTTATAAAGTTTCTCTTTTATTACACCCCTTTGAAATTCCTAGATACTGCATAAGGTGTTTTTGGCCTTGTACAAAAAATTTATTTAACCACGACTTAATTACGTACGTGCGCATTAATTTTGCAGGCATCATTGAGCTATGGGTTTTGAAACCGTTGTGATTGCGAAGACCTATAGATATGGAAATGCAAACTTAAAAAATGAGAGTACTATATTTAGAATTTGTAACATGAAAGATGATACTTGGTGGAGAACTAGCCAGATACATGAGATCATCAAGATGGAGGAGACAAATTTCAAGAACAACATGAAATTATTACAAGAGTTAAAACAAAACAAAAAAGTACGGAGAGTGAATAAAAAAAAGAATGATTAAATTATTAGATATAACATAACAAATTTCTAAACCTTTCTTAAAGAAAAATATTGAATATATAATTTTTTTTCTTTAAAATAACATTTAAGATACTATAATAATTTAAGGAGATATACTTAAATACAAAATTAATTATAAAATTAGTCAAGAATGTTGATCAATGGATTAAACAGAAACCAAACCGTCTCTCACCTTTTCCAAGGGATAATTATTTAGGAGTATATCAATTTTTCTTCCTTCCTTTCCTTTGTAATACAATTTGGAATTGCATTCGATGAAGATTTTAATTTTTTCTCACAATTTTTAATTTTTTTTTTTAAAAAAGACTTATAGCTTTCCTCTTCGCACCTAATCTTAATTCTTCTAGTTTCAAATAATGATTGATAAATGCAATTATATTTCAATAATAAAAATAACATATTATTCCTGTACTACTTGTTCTATATATTTAACCTTTTCTTGATGACTCAACTAAATATCAATTGAATTCATTTTTTTTTAATAAATGATATGGTAGTGTGATCGATCATTCGGACATAACGTGACATTGGGTGTGAATTCAAAAATCTTATCCAAAATTATGTTCTATCACCATAAATTCTAAACAGTGAGAATTAAGATACTTAATTAATATAATAACAGAATTTCAAGATGTGACTCAAGAATTATAGATGTAAAGAAAAACACTCATTAAAAAGCTTAAGGCTAGGTTATGTTGGGTTGATGAAAATAATACATTTTATAAAGTCTCATATCACATTAGATAGATAATGAAGTGGATAATAGTAGCTATATAATGGGCTTCAAGCTTATGATGTTTCTCACCCAATTAAAGACACTTTAAGCATATATTTGATTTTTCTTATACTCTTGGAGTATTGTGTGGTTGTACTTAGAGTCAAAAGACATGAGAGAGTATTGTGTGGTTTATTTAGGGTCGAAAGATATGAGAGAGTTGTCTATGTATTGTAAAATTGTTTATATAGTGTTATTCTCTGGCTATATTTTTATGTTGATTATTTTTCTCTTATTTTTCTATTAATAAGATAATTCTCTGGTATTTTTGTGTTGGTTGTTTTTTCTTTTATTTCTCTATTAGTAGGATAATTCTCAAAGATAAACACGATGATATTCTTCATGACATTTTTTCCCCCATCATGTTACAGTCATATTTTTCAGTTGAAACATAGATATTCAAAGTCTTTCACTTGAAACATAGATATTCAAAGTCTAAAAGGATTTTTTTCAGAACAAGAAAACTTTATAGAAAGATAATAAACAAACGAGAAACATATTATAATAAATCTCTTATTTAATTAATGATGACCTGATAATTGATCTTGAAAACGATATAATTATAGGTACCTTCATGAGTTTAAGCAACATAATGAGCAGATATACAAATATCATTAATAACAAACACACCTCGAGATAAGATTAAAGTCTATTTTTATCTTTAATTTTTGTAAAATAAATTCAAAAAATATTTTTGATATTTACTATTTTCATTAAAGGTGTAGTTATATTTTTATTGTTAGTATTATATTATTGTTGTTGTGAATTCTATTACACTATAAATAAAAAAAGAGTTGTGAATGAAAAAAAATAAACAAATATTTTAGAGATAATTTTTTTAATTATTAAAATTAATATTTTTATTCTAATGACCAATGAATTTTGATGCCCACTATGAAAAATTAATAAGTAAAATATGTGCTTAAATATTTATATATAATAAAATTATTATAGTTTGAATTCATTAGTATACTGAAACATTGAAATTATATATACTTTGATTATTAGTATAATAATCAAGTCAAGCGACTAGACATAATACTGTTGTCAATGATCTTCCTAATCCCAATCTCCATGATTTAAAGCTGGAAGGTTTATGTGGTGTCTGAATAAAGAGTTTCACCCTGTAACCTAACAATAACATGATCATTTGACTTAGTTTGAGTTGAGTCTCAATGTCTATGACTTGAAGCTCAGGATTACGTAGTGCCCAAATAAATAACTTTATCATGTGATTGATCCAACTATTTAGTCACGCCGCAATCTTTTCCCTTAAGAATATTATTCTCGAAATATCGTCCAACATTATAATTTATCACCATAAATATCAGATAACGAAAATCAAAATATTTAATGGACATAATAACATAATCTCGGGTCTTGACCCAAGAATTTAGATCCAAAGCAAAATAACCTATTAAAAATTGAAGCTTAAGATTATATTAAAATAAGATTTTTCACTTCAATCATAATTATTCAAAGTTTCAAGGGTTTTTTTGCTACAATTGTTTATATAATTTGACTTTTATTTCAATGTATTTCTAAATCATGGGATAGAATATGATTTAAACATCGAAATGAGTTGAATATTTGAACTTTTATAACTTATAATTCTTCGAATCCTCGTAAATGAAATATTATCTATGATTTCTATCATTTTATTCAAAATAATTTTCAATCAAAATAGTCTTTGTCCATGGTTAAATCATTAGGTTTTAAGTGAAACTTGATTTCTATTGATGAAATACTCTTCCCCTTCCCTCCCTCTCTATCTCTCTATATATATAATTTTGTAGTGGATTAAATTCTAATATAAATATATTTAATATATACTAAAATTTAAATCATTAAATAGACACATCAATTATGCATCCTATATAAGATTGAGAATAATATCGGTGAAGCTTGCAAAGAATATTCGGAATGTATACTCAAGTAAAATTAAAAAAATTATTAAAATTTGAGATTTATTTATTTTTTTAAAATATTATTATATATATTTATTGTATATTATTTTAATAAGAATTGATATAATTGTAAAATATTATAATTTTCTAATCACATAATTAGGTAAATATACTTGTATCTTATAAATATGTTATACATATTCTATTTCATATCAAATAATAAATATATTTTAGTTTATATATTTTAAGTTAGTTTTAGAACGGATACTTTAGATCTTGAAATTTTTGAAACTTCCAAATATAATAAAGAAAGTTTGATATGTTAGAACTAAATTAGTTCTTTCTATTATTCAAATTCAAGAAATTTTCCATATTTATTTAAAAACATGTCGCAATGATAAAAAGATGACACAAATGTCAAAGTTGACAAAATAGGGTTCTTATTATTAAACAAAATGAAAATGAATTTTTACTAATAAGATTATTAATATTTTGAATGATATATAAATTATTGATATTATACCTATAAGAATAAATCACATAAATAATATTTTTTAAAATACTTAAATAGAATATTTTTAAGTTTATTTACACAATTAAACGTTATTACAAAGAAAAAAATTCTCTTGACATAATACAGTAATTTTTCTCTCTTTACTAGTTTATTTTCTTATTTTTCTCTCTCTTTATTTACTTCTTCTTATTATATTTTATCTGTTTTCATTCATCTAGTATTTGTTTTCTTTATTCTCTTCCCCAGTTTTGTTCTTTTCTCACCCTATCTTATTCTTCAATTAAAACTTTTAAATTAATTTGATAAGGTGAATATTTTATTACTTTTAAAAAATAAAAATATTTGAATGATTCAGAAATACTATAATTTAATATATTATATTTTAAAAAAATATTATATGATAAATTTGAGATATTACAAATATTATTGTTATGTTATAACTTTTACGAAAAAAATATTTATTTTAAAGTAGTTTTTTTAACAAATATTTTTTAAAAATTACCTAATAACTAGATTAAATTATTAAATAAAAAATACATTTAACTCATACATATTTGATATTTTTTTTATTAGATGAGTAATAATTTATTATGAAAATAACTTTAAATTAATTATTTCCATCATCGTAAATAAAATTATTGATTGTCATAAAAAAATTATTTATTATCATCATAATTTTAAATAATTAGTTTATTTTTTTGAAATTTCAATATTAATTTTAAAATATTTTTTTAAAATATTTTTATTAAAAGTAGTTTAATTAAAGGACCAGGAAGGAGATGAGAGAGAAAAACAAGAGAAGTGAAATAGAAAAGAGAAAATAAAGAGTGAATAAGAAAAGAGAAAAATAAAATTATTTTAAGAGGAGAAGAAAAAGAATACGTGAATCTATAGGAGTAAATAAATTAATAGAGATTTTATTTGAGTAATTCTTCTCTTTTAAAATATATTATTTATAGGATTGATTCATAGCTACACATCATGTGACATTTAATCTTAAAAAGTCAAACAAAATTAAACCATCTACACACAAATATGGTTTTATTACAAAGGAAAAACAAATATGGTTTTATTACAAAGGAAAAACAATCCAAGTTATTCAAGAAGATGTTTAAATATTACTAGTATGTTAAATCTTGATTTTGTCTTAATTATTATTTTTTAAAATTATAATCTTTTATCTATTTTTTAAATAACAATTAATTTATCTTATATAATAATTTTTTGATCTAACTCTTCCGTTATTAGAGAGGTCAAAACAAAACCTAGATATGTAAAAAAAAAAAATAGCTGATGAGTCACGACATACTTTAACTTTTGATAAGCTGTAAGAGAGAAAAATAAAAGGTCTGAAATCATATTATGACATCAAAGTCGTGGTCATGCCTCATTTAGGTATTTAAAAAAATTATTTCCTACTTTGTTTAAAAAAATATTATATTTCTAGTTTTAATTGGGATGTTTATGAACTAGCATACAGTTATATGAGACCATTTCCATTAATTTTAAACTAAAGTCTTCAACCTTTTATTTTCATCTTTTTTATGATGATACATTCTTACATGTGGAATCCATCTACAATTTAAACTTTCGGTGAGTCTCATTGATTTGTTATTATTAGTGATGATGGTACAAGAATGACTTGATTATACTTAATGAAGTTCAAAATTGAAATAAGTACATTATTTAAAATTTTTCATAAAATGGTAAAAACTCAATATAACGTTAAAATTCTAATTTTACATAGTGATAATGGTGACGAATATAAAGATTGTAAACTCTAACAATATTATAAGTTAATAGAATTATTAATTAAACTACTTGTCCTAACACACATGAAAAAAATAGGATTGTTGGAACAAAAAAATGATATTTGTTAGAAATTGTTCGTACTTAATTGATTAAGACATACATGTCATTGTGTTATTGAGGAAAATATATTATTTTAGCAATATTTTTAATAAATTGGATT
The DNA here is from genome assembly GCA_963425845.1 of Sphenostylis stenocarpa. NCBI lineage: Eukaryota > Viridiplantae > Streptophyta > Magnoliopsida > Fabales > Fabaceae > Sphenostylis > Sphenostylis stenocarpa. Next base: position 73,062,891 of record OY731401.1, on the reverse strand, counting down.
CCCTCAAGTTCTATTGATTTTAAGACACCTTTTAAAACTCTTATGTATTTAGATGTGTTGCATTTATTCATCTTAATAAGCATCAACACAACAATTTGGTTCCACAAGTCATTCAGTGTGTTTTTGTTCGATATTTTATATATGTATGTATATATATATATATATATATATATATATATATATATATATATATATATATATATATATATATATATATATATATATATATATAAAGGATATAGATATTATCATCTTACTACTTATCATAAAGTATATAATAACGGATATGATTTTTCAAGAAGATACAATGTATTTTTCCTATTGGTCTAATTTCCAGAGAGGGAACCAACAAAAAATTAAGGAAATTTAAACTTTAAAGTATAAGACTCAAACTCGATCTAAGTGGTAAAACTTCATATTTTCACATTTAGGAGATGAAGAAGAAACTAATATTAAAGGATTATCACAAGAATCTTGTACTAAATGACATTGAAACTTCACATGAATTTCTTACTAAAAATAATTTAAAGTCTCATAACCTCATATTGGAGATAGTATATTGAAGTCTCATATGAACCTCTTAGTGAAGATAAAGTTGAAATGCCACATAGACCTCTATATGAAGATAATATTGAAGTCCCACAAGAACATTTTAATAAGAATATTACAAATCATTTATTGGCTAGAAAACAATTATCAATTATTTTACTAGAAGTATTCCTAAACTTATTTATGAAACTCACTAGTAAAATTAAATATCCTATGAGTCATTATGTATCTAAGCATAGACTATTAAAAACAAATAAAATATTTATAAATAAGTTATCTATTATAGTTATCCTTAACAAATTATAAGAAGCTTTAGCCTATCCAAAATAGAAGACCACTATGAACGAGTACATGAACTCACTTCAAAATAATGATACTTGGATCATAGTTTATTGTCCATTACGAAAGAAACTAGTCTGATGTTGGTGGATTTACACTACTAATACAAAGTAAATGGTATAATAGAAATATATAAAGCAAAACTAGTGACAAAAGAATATATTCAAACATATGGGGTTGATTATACAAAAATATTTGCTCTTATAGCAAAAATTAGCACTATTCGAGTATTATTGCCTCTGGCAGAAAGTTTGGATTGATTATTAAAGCAATTTGATGTACAAAATAAATTTTTATATGGAGAATTAACTAAAGACGTATGCATTAAACTCTCACAAGGTTGAATGGTATCCAAAAAACATAAAAAAGGTTTGCTAATTAAAAAAATTTATTTGAATAAGTTGAAACAATCTTCATAAACATGGTTTAGAAGGTTTACAAAATTTATAATAATATTTGAATATCATTAGCATAATTCAGATCATACTTTATTTTTTTTAAAACAAGAAGATAAGATAATTGCACTTATTGTATATGTAGATGATATGATTGTTACAGAAAATGATAAGGGAAAATAACACATTACAAGAGTATTTATCAAAAGAGTTTAAAATGAAGGATCTTGATCCTTTAAAATATTTTCTCAGAATTAAAGTATCTAGATCTATGAAAGAAAATGTGTTCTCAAAGAAAATATGTCCTAGACTTATTATAAGAAACATGTATGTTAGCTTGCCAACCACTAAATACATCAATGAAAGAAGGTTTAAAGTTATCTACTACATCATATCAAGTCTTAGTTGATAAATAAAGACACCAAAGATTAATGTACTTAACACTCAAAAGACCATATCTTATCTATGCATTAAGTGTTATCAGTCAATTTATGCATAATCTTGGAGAGTAACATGTAAATGTTATTATACACATTTTAAAATATTGAAAATCAGCACCTAAAAAATTATTATAAATATTTACAAAAAATACAAATTATCATTAAATAAATGTATATACTAATACTAATTTTGTTAGATCATTAGAAGATTGACAATCAAAAGACTACTTTACATTGTTGGTGGTAATCTTGTCATATGGAGAAGAAAAAAACAAAACACATTCTCTCGTTCAAGTGTAGAAATTGAGTTTAGAGAGTTAATATTTGAGATTTGTGAAGGTTTATAACTAAGATTCTTTTAGAATATCTTATATATTCATTCACACAACGTATTAAAGTGTATCATAAGAACAAATAATATAACAAGATTGAATAAACACATTGAAGTTGATAAATTTTTTATCAAAAAAAGTTAGAAGAAAAACATTATATAATTCCCCATGATTGTTCAAAAGACCAATCAGCTAATTAATATCTTAACAAACATCATCTCAAATAAAATACATATTTTAGTTCCTCCCTTTCATTTCTTGCCATAATAATACATAATACATATTACATATAATTCCTAATTTGGCTTCTTGGTTCTTGCTGGTTGCAAATTAATGAGAATGGATGTTTTCCCCTTCAATGTGATTCTGCACACTGAAAATGAGACCAGTATTCCTTGACAAGCTGACCAAACAATGATTTTTCATTCTTCATCAGGTTCATTGTCTCATCATACTCTACCAATTTTCCTACAAAAGAAATCACATGTTAAAAACTTTTATTTACCCTCCACTTTTGTTCAAGTTAATTAGTGACTTATTCTGATAAAGTGTTTGTTCAATATTCAACTTACCATCACTGATGGCAAGAACCATAGTACAATCCATCACCGTTGGTATCCTGTGGGCTACAGTGATTACTGTACAATTTCCAAACTCAGTCCTAATGCTTTTCTGTAGAATCAAATCGGTTGCATTATCAATTGATGCAGTAGCTTCATCCAAGACCAATATCTTACTTCTCCTCAAAAGAGCACGCCCCAAACAGAATAACTGCCTTTGTCCAATGCTCCAGTTGGATCCGTCTTCAACAACTGAGTAACAAGTTTTTAGGCTAATCACTACTGACAAGGAAAGAAGTGCTTGCACAAAATTTGCAACAATGAAACTTCAAACATGGAAAGTGTACCTGACGAGTCTAAGCCACCTTCTTTATCCTGGACTGCCTCTTGCAATTGACATTTACCGAGAACCTTCACATGGAAGCTATAATTGTTGGAAATATTACTTTATTATCTTTTATTTAAATTAGGTATTAAGAGATTTTATTATTTTTTAAGAGAGAAGGTAAAAAGACATTAGGTTATTATTCTGATTTAGGCTGTTATGATTGAGATATTATGAATATTTAATATTTTGTAATATTTTTACTCTATATATACATAGAGTACATGAATAGAAACACACACATGATATATCAGAAATACATATACACATAACCCTTCAAAAACCCAACAAATTGGTATCTGAGCTTTGGTTTGACACAATGGAAGGAGAAAGAAACTTTTCACAAGTCGCTATTCCAGTTTTTGGTGGCGAAAGTTATGACTTATGGGCGGTGAGAATGCAATCCTATCTTGAAGGATTGGATGTATGGGAAAGTCTGTAGAAGAAGATTATATTGTTGATCCACTACCCGAAAATCCCACTATAGCTCAAATGAAATCTCACAGAGAAAGAAAAATGAGAAAGGCAAAAGCTAAATCATGTCTGTTTCTTTGGTGTTTCACAAATGATCCTCACCAGAATCATGACGCTAAAGTCACCCAAAGAAATTTGGGATTATTTGAAAGATCAATATGAAGGAGATGAGAAAATTCGAGGTATGAAAGTTCTAAACTTGATAAGGGAATTTGAGATACAAAAGATGCAAGAGTCTCGGACAATTAATGAATACTCAAACAAATTGTTAGGTATTGCTAACAAAATAAAATTGTTAGGCAAAGAATTTTCTGATTCTAGAATAGTTGAAAAAATTCAGTAGCGTGCTGAGAGAGATATGAAGCATCAATTGTTTCATTGGAAAACACAAAAGATTTGTCTAATATTACTTTGGCGAAGTGTTACATGCTTTACAAGCACAAGAGCAACGAAGATTGATGAGAGGAGATCATGCTTGCTAGTGAAGGTTCTTTATTATATCATGATGGAGGTTCTGTCCAAGCCAAGAACAACAAAGGTACAAAATCACGAGTATTTTCTGTTTGTCCTTATTGCAAGAAAAATAATCACACACCCGACAAGTGTTGGTGGAGACTCGATGTGAAATGTCACAAATGTGGTCAATTGGGACATATAGAAAAGATATGCAAATCACAACCGGAGGAAGTCGTTCAAGTTATAGAGGATAGAGAAGAAGAGGTACTTCTCCTTGCATCAACATGCTCTACAATCAAAAAATCCACGAGGTTGGCTAATAGACAGGTGGTTGTACAATCCACATGACTCATGATCGAAAATTTTTCAAAGAGCTCAACGAATCACATATTTCTAAAGTGAGAATTGGTAATGGAGAAGAAATGAATGTGAAAGGTACAGGAACAATTGCAGTTAAAAGTCATTCGGGTATCAAATTGATTATTGATGTTTTATATGTTCCTGATATAAATCATAATTTGTTAAGTGTTGCTCAATTATTGGAGAAAAGTTATAAGGTGTCTTTTGAACACAAACTTTGTGTGATTAAAGATACAAATAACTTAGAAATATTCAAAGTTCACATGAAAGAAAAAAGTTTCACTTTAGATTTGATGAAAGAAGAGATGATTACAAATGAAGATATAAAAGAAAAGTCAAAGAAAAAGCATGAAGAAGATTTCTTGAAGGAATTTCATGTTAAGGAGGAAAATAAAGATGTAGATGAAGAAACCGTTTTCAACGTGCATCAAAGAGTCAACAAGTACTACCATGAATTTTGAAAGAAACAAAGGAGATGAAGTTGATAAAGGAAGAAATATGTTGATGAAGAAAGTGAAGAATGAAGATGTGATCTCATACAAGAAAGAAAATAACAAGAAGTATAAACAAAAAAGAAGAAAAAATATATCAAATTCAAATAAATAGATATTAAAGTAAGGAGGAATGTTGGAAATATTACTTTATTATCTTTTATTTAAATTAGGTATTAAGAGATTTTATTATTTTTTAAGAGAGAAGGTAAAAAGACATTAGGTTATTATTCGATTTAGGTCATTATGATTGAGATATTATGAATATTTAATATTTTGTAATATTTTTACTCTATATATACATAGAGTACATGAATAGAAACACACACATGATATATCAGAAATACATATACACATAACCCTTCAAAAACCCAACAATAATCAGTTCACATTTGTAATGAAAGGAAAGATAAAACAAAGTGTAGCAAGTGTTACCTCCCATATTTCTTGATCAGAATGTTGAGATAAAGGGTCCAAATTATATCTAACTGTGCCATTGAAAAGGGTAGGATCCTGAGGTATTATACATAAACGTGACCTCAAATCATGAAGGCCAATAGAAGAGATGTTTATGCCATCAACTATGATTTTTCCACCTGCTGGCTCCACAAGACGAAACAAAGCACTGATAAGAGTTGACTTTCCACTGCCTGTCCTTCCAACAATACCAATCTTGTGCCCTCCTTCAAAAGTGCAAGTGATACCATCGAGTACAAGTGGCTCTTGTGGCCTATATCTTATCTATTTTTGTATAAATCAAAAATTTATGAGGTTGATGTAAACTCTCACATTTTAACAGTATGCTACAAATTCTAAATTAATAAATTAGACAACTACCTGCAGATCATATATTTCTACTTTGCCTGCATCTGGCCAATTCAAAGGAGGGCGCTTTCCTTTTATTACTTCTTCGGCCTCACTTGGTATATGCATATACTGGTTTAGCCTCTCTACAGATATTATTTGATTTGCTAGAGTGCATTGACTTTGAATTGAGTAAACCAAGGAATTGTTTAGTGAAAGGCCATAAGAAAGGGCCATGCCAATAAATCCTGGAAAGAAAGGATATCAAAAACAAGAGCTTGGCTATGAGAGACACTGCTATTATCTAAGGATAAGAGCATACGATTTTATGGTTCATTAGAAGACCTACATTTCAATGGTAACAATAGGATGTCTTACCAGAGTTTAAAGTCCCAATTGGAAACACAACCATGCAAAGCGCCACAGATGCAAGAACAACTGCACAGGCCGTTTCTACTCGAAGGATGAACCACTCATTTGAAGCAAAAGTATGAAAGAAAGGACTAGCATTGGTATCTATTAGATCGAGATTCTTCATAAAAAAACGATCTTCCTCTTCAAAAGCCCTTATAGTAATTGCTCCAGCAACAGTTTCGGCTACATGATTAGCTACAAAGGACTTGGTTGTGCCATTCATTCTCATATATTCTTTTGCAGCGACCAAGTAGTGTCTCTATAAAGTAAAAATACCCTTCTATTTAACATAGTGTCTTTACAACACAGAACCAATGCATTATTTATACTTAAAACATCTTGACATTTGTTCACAACACCAAAAATGAATATTTTAAAGTTTAAGGTCAAAGCAAGTTAAAGAAGATACCAAAAGTTACAAAAATTCTAATTAGAATTTTCCAAATGATCACCAAGAGGATAAAACCTAGAGAGTTGTAGAGTGTCAGTCCCGACCCCGCCCTCTTCTTCAAAAGAATGAGCAATATGTATTTACATACAAGGTTTTATTATCTGAATTTGATTAACATATCAGGCACCATTTCATTGTTGCAATACATACATAGTTCAGCAATAAACGTGCTCATTACCTGCAATCGGATAACAAAATAAACCATTGCTACAGCAACAAACAAGACTTGCCACGTAATGATAGCCAAAACTACGAGATCAGCATAGCAGTTTATAGTAGATCCAACGGTATATGTGAGAACAAATGGGATATCAAGATCCGCAATGCTCAAATCCAATGAGACCTAAACAAATAACAACGGTCAAAATACTCTTGCCTTCATTTCATCATTTGCATGGTAAAAACTTGTTAACATGCTTACCCTGCTAAGTATCCTTCCCAAAGGTGTGGAGTCATAAAAAGACATAGGTGCACGGAATAGGGAATTCACCAACTGAGAAAATAAATATTTTGACGATTGAAGGCCCAAAGCAACTGCAAGAAGACTTCTGCTAACCACGAACACTGTAGAACTAACTCCAATAAGCAAGTAAACAACAATCAATTGCAGTGTGTTGACTTGGGGATTGTCAACATTGGCAGCCATCCATGAGTTTTGCAATATCTGGCAGATCACAAACAGAAGGTGAGATAGAGAGGCCACAAAGGTGTATATGTAACCTTTGTTCTGATTCAGATACTGTAAATAAGGCTTCAACCCTATATCTCCCCTTTCTCTCTCTTCTTGCTTAATTAGTTGATCATCTTTTGATGGTTTAAATTGCTTCTCTACGAAAATTTGACTAATCTCTCTGCCAGAATTTGAATGTCTCTGGGTAGAAGTCCCATTTGCAAGCTGACCAGAACCAGCTGTCTCTCTGTGAGCATTGACAAGCTCCCGAAATTCTTTGCTAGAGACCAGTAATTGGTGATAAGGGGCAGCTTGTAGAATTGTTCCTTCTGATATAAACTGTAGAGAAAAACAAAATTGTTCATAAACAACTTTTACACAACATGTCTAAGTTTGTAATTATGATTAAAAAAAGGAATTCGATAAAAATGAATAGTTGCCACTAAGCTATATTGACTGTGAAAAACCCAATTACATCATCTGAAAGCAATACTTTTGTTTGAACTAAGGTAATGAAACGATGAAGATACTTCTGTAGATATATATAACCAAAAGAGATAAGGAGACTAATCATAGTAGAAATCTCTACTTCAAATATTGTTGCTCATTATAATTATCAGTTACACATAGAAGAAAAAACCGAAAAGGAAAAAACTAAAGCCTTCGGAAGAAAGAAATTACCAAAATGGAATCAAATGCAGGCAGAAAGTCAACTTGATGAGTCACTAGTAGAACTGTCTTCCCTGCAAGACCTTCCAATATGTATTCCTGCACAATTCAGAATCACTTTCATTAAACAATGATGCTGAAGATAAAAAATCAATATTTGAAGAAAGGAAGAAACCATTACATTAAACAAATTTGTGGCGGTTTGTGCATCAACAGCACTAAATGGATCATCCAAGAGATATACATCAGCATTCTGATAAAGAGCACGAGCAAGTTGAACTCGTTGCTTCTGACCCCCACTCAAGTTAACTCCTCTCTCTCCTATTTCTGTGAGCTCACCATGGGGAAACAACTCAAGGTCCTTCACCAATGAAGACCTATGAAGTGTCTCTTGATACCTTTGAACATCCAAAGCTGATCCAAACAAAATGTTTTCCTGTATTGTTCCTGTTGGTATCCATGCTGTTTGAGAAACATACGCAAGCTTCCCATAAACCGCAATCTGTAAATTACAAAGAGAATTTGACACCAATTAATTAACAATACGGATGAAGTGAAAGTCTGAAAGACAAAACAACTACATCCAGAAATTAATAAGTTCATTCCAGTTATAACCAAATAAAGTATCACAAGTTTTAGCAGTGTTTTTAAAAGATTTAAAAGCTTACATTTCCCTTGGTATTAGGAACTTCTCCAAGAATTGCTGCCAGTAGAGTTGATTTTCCTGAGCCAACTTCTCCACAAATAGCAATCTTTTGCCCAGGTCTAACCTCTAAATTTATGTTTCTCAGTGTTGGCTTAGATACATTACATTCCCATGAAAAGTCTGCGGATTTGATTAAAGTTGAACCCTTGAGCTTCTCATTGCAGCACCTCTTCCTGACACTTTCTCTCTGCAGCTCTGGAGCTTCAAGGAATTTTACAATCCGTGAAAATGCAACTTTGGCTTGAATGACCACTCCAATTACATCTGGGATTATTGAAATCGGATCTTGCACAAGGCGCAGAGTTGCCACAAAAGTGAAAAGGTTATTTGCATGTAAAGGAATTTTTAAGAAGTAACATGCCACGAATGTTGCCACATAGACCAAAATAGGCGAAAACCAAAAGAGAATGATGTTGTATGCTTTCTGAAATAGCACTGAAGATAACCATTTGAGTTCCACATTTCTTAAGCTTTCTATAGAATTTTTAAAATGGATTTCCCACGCATATAACTTCAACACTTTCATATTTACTAAAGCCTCAGAACAAGCCTTCAATCTCTCATCTTCTGCCACCAAAAGTTCGGTCAAAAACTTATGTTGTAACTTTGCTATGGGAGTATTGCAAAGCACTGTGAGAACTATCACCACCAATGCGGCAATTGTTGCAAGCCCAACTGCATTATAAAGAATTACTAATACAGTACATAGTTGGACAATTATTGTCCATGTTTGGTGAAACCAAAATGGAAATTCTCCAATCTTGTAAGCATCTACAGTCACATAATTCATTACCTCACCACCAGAGTGAATCAATCTAGCAGCGTTGGATAATCTCAGCTGTTTTTGGCAAATGGCTGCAGTAAGTTGTGACCTAAGTTTCATACCAACAAGTCTGCTACGGAAATACCATTGCCTTTGTGATATGGATTCTATAATCTTTATAAATAAAAATGATATGGCTAATGCATAACCTTCGTATTTGAAACTTCCATTACCCTCATACACCAATATAAAGGCATTCAGTAGTAGAGGACTAGCAGACAGAGTGAGTACCTTGAGCAATGCAAAAAGTCCTGATATCAAAATCTCTCTTTGATGGCACAAAATTATCGCCCACAAATATGATTTTTCTGACAATGGTTCCTTTTTCTTCTGCCTGCTCAAGTGATCTACAAATGAAGAATAGCACCTTTCTGCTCGATCTGACTCCGACAACTTTGGGACATCCTCATCTAGCAAGGTTTTCTTTTGGCCCTTTTTTATCAATGGACTCAACCACCAAAATGTAATCTTACTAAAGAATCCAGCTTTGGCAAATGGAGTTACCTGACTAATAGGATCAACTTCGTTTAACTGGCCGCTTAAAGGGGTATAAAGGCATTCTTCATTTTCTCTACCATTGTCTTTATATTTACTTACTTTATATGTGCATAAGAGTAGAAAAATTGCCCCAGAAAAGGATAAAATATCTAATGGTGCCTTGAATTGGTCAATTCTCCGCTACTGACTGTATAATACATGGACAAAGCACACAGAAAACTAGTTGAAACAAAGAATGTCAGAAGAGTGAACAGCCACAACCATGACCTCGGAAGCTGGTTTAGACTGAAGACTTACACATACAGCTTATTAACAACCATCTGAATCCTTGAAAGAGCTCTGCCAACCACCAACTTAAGAGGAAAAACGAATGTGTGTTCTTCCTTAACTTCCTCCTCTATAACCCAAATGCCTAAGCACAAATACAACAACCCCACAGAACCATTGAGTTATGGCTGAAACTAGCTGCAAGTTTGAATATCTTTCCACCTGAAACTGACCACGAAATGGTTTGAAAAAAGACTTCTGCATCAAAATGAATGCTAGCATGATCAGTAGTAAAACATCAAAGCAGATGATCAAGAATTGGTCGGTGCACGAAGAAGGATCTTTCAAAATCTTGAAATCGTAACAGAAAGGTGGTTTTCCTCCATTTCCAGGACAATCAGATTCTCCACAAAACGTGCTCCAAAAATCATCCATCATAAATTGTATGTTCTCTTTGCCGCTTAAATTCTGAAAAAAAAAAAAATAAAAAATAAACAAGAAAATTATGTTTTTATCATGAAAAACAGTGTCCTAAAACTATATTGAAAAAAAAATGGTGAAACAAAATATGGTCACGATTAGTAGAATAATATGAAATCTTGAGTTAAAGTTCATACTCAAGAAAATGGAAATGGCAATATACAGAAAAAAATTCGATTACATGATAAATGTTAATTCTTCTAAAGGTTTAAGTTGTTACAAGTAAATGACCACGTACCTAGCACCAGCAATTAGCGAAAATCATGAAGCTGATCAAGGAGATAAAAGATCAACCAGTAAAGTAACACTGAAAAAGAAAATCTGTGTGAGATATTTAAGCCTTCTGTATTTATCAGTCGAAGGTAGCTCATATACATCTGTACTGGAAAAACATTTGGTCCATACAGAAGACTAAGAATAAGACAGTAATTACAAGACAAACATGTATAAAGAATCCTGTGAGTAATAAAAAAACAAAATAACAAAAAACAAAGACCCTTTCATATTGTTGAATTCTACTCTTAAACTGTAGTTAGAATGTCATTGGATCACATTGGTGCAGGATTAAAACAAATCAAATACTCAGTATAATAAACATGCAATAAAACAGCGTAACCATTGAAAACAAGGAGAATGGAACAACAATATGTAACAATAGTGATTAAAAAAAAAGAAAAAAAAATAACTACAACAGTTTAAGTTTAACACGAAACCCAAATGAATGGATGATCAATTGGTAGAAAAAAGTAAAATGCCAGCTCACCTCTACTGTTCTTATTTTTTGCTGTTATGGACATTTCCAAGAAACTTCTCCAAAAACAACATAAAATAAAAAAAAATGAAATCAGATATTTTAAATATTAATATTAACTTACGCTTGAATTAAAAATAAAATTTTAGAGTTAATAAAAAAATTCTACAAACTAATTTATACATAAATTAATTTAAATTTTTCATATTTTTCTTTTAAAAACATTTACAGAGAAGTTAAAGTATTTATCGATTTTATTAATATTAAATTGTTATAAAATTATCGACTACTATAATGATCTTTGAGTTATTTATTTGAATTAAAATAAAATTTAACTTGAAAATTTTTATTTATGGATAGCATTGGAAGAAGTGATAGTAAAGTCAAACATTAGGAATCAAAATATTCTATTCTTTTCCATATTGATAAAGACAACATAGTGGGGCGCGAAAACTACATGCTCTAAACCATAACACTACTTAAGGAAAAATGAATATAATGATAGTGAAATTAAAAAAAAAAAAATCTCTGTTTTACGTTTATTTTTTGCATATATAATATGAAATTATTGTTAGGTATTTTAAAAAATAAACATAAATATTATACATGCATTCGTGTAGTGCACGTACGATCTAATGTCTATCTCTTCTACAGAAGAGTGAAAGAGACGCCGACGAGTACTTAATGGCACATGGACAAGTGAAATTTGTGTGTGATAGCTCTTGTAGCGTTTGTAGAATCATAATATAATTTTGTTTCTCGTGTCTCAGTAATGACATATAAACCAAGGTTCTAGGTTTGGTGACAGTAGGTTGTCTCATTTCCACGATTACCTATATAAAAAATATAAATGTTATAATACTTTATTATATGATAAGCAGAGAAATGAAAAAAAAAAATATATATATATATATATATATATATATATATATATAATATAATATAAAGTGAGTCCATCGTTATCTTATTCTAAAAAAGTGTTTACTTCAAAAAAGTATTTTTTTACTGAATTTGAAGAAAAAAATATTTACACATTATCTTTTATATTGATTCATAAATTAAAAGAATGGCTTGGATATTGAACTGGAATTTTAACTTTTAATGATTGTATTATTGTTTTGTCTTGAAATATACTATTATCATTATTAGGTTAAGAGAGAAGGGTTTATAAATTATAATAATCTTAAATCTTAATTGATCTAGGATTTTGTGACTATGGAACATGAATAAAGTTTATGAAATTTAAAAGAATAGTTCTTCAAAAAAACTATCTACATAAGATTATTAAAAGCATATTTTACTTTTTAAAGTAATTAAACTTAGCAAAAAGAGTCATCCCGATAACAAAATGACTAGTTATATTGAAATTTTCAGATTAAGAAAATTGTAAAAAAAAGTATATGTTTTTTCCTTGTAATGGAATTTTTTGTTTTATGACTGGTTCTAAAAGTGTTCACAGATTAGAAATAAATGAAACGCAAATGATCATTAAAATAATGTGGGACAGACTAAAACATAATTTGTTTATATTATAAATGGGAGAAGTTGTTAATATAATCTTACCAAACTGAAGGAATAAAACTTATATTTATGTATATATTAATTTTATTTTGAGAAAAAAAATTATCATCTCAAAAGAAAAATTATTATATTCTCTTATTTTATTAAAAAAAATCATTATATTCTCTTATTTTATTAAAAAAAAATCATCACATTTCATTATCTTAAATGAGATTTTTCATATTTTTCCATTAAAGTGAATCATCGCTTAGTCAAGCATGTTCAACAGAGACAAGTAACGTGGACAGGCACGATATTTCCGCTTAAGGATGAAGCACAAAAAACGACAAAAGAGGAGAAAAAAAGCGCAGAATAATGACAAATAAAAGAAGAAATATTCCCTGATATGAATGAGAAAGTGAGAAAAGTGGAACTCGAAAGCACGTGTTGGTTACACACTACTTTAACCTAAGCTTAAGCTGATTTTATTGGAGTAATAAAATTAGAAGCTGTAATTGTCATGTGTTAGAAAATGCTGACTATGGCGTCATTTATTTTCCTTCTGTTTTCTTGTCGTTCAAAATGGTGCGGTGTTGTTTTGTGGCAGAGATTATTGAAAACTATAGTTTTTGTAGAAAATTACTATCTAGAGTTGGAAAAGGGACGGTTCTTGCATGATACACGGAAAGTGTGAAAAAAGGAATATATGTCGCTCGCTAGCTTTTAGGGTTTAGTGGTCTCCCCCATTAACATATAAGATCCATTTTCTACCACAATCTCAATATCTAGACTCATTCATATTTCAAAATTACGAGAAAAATTATGATAAAGTAAATATATGTTATCTATTTTCTAATAATTAATGAACAAATACGTATAAATGAATAGATTTTTAAAGCAGATAAAGATTATTCTTCTTCTTACGTAGTATTAGAAAGACGAATCTTTAGAAAACTTTGTTAGTTATTATTAGACTTAAGAAAATGATGATTTTAAATGAAATACTATTTTGTTTTTAATAAATGGAGAATCAATTTGTAATATTGTTAAAAGGGTTTTCAAGTTAGACTTTTTATGAAAACCTGGATAAGACACCAATAATTATTGCGTTTGAAGTAATTGATTGAAATTTGAAAGATATTATTATGTCAAATGAACATAGTAATGAAATACTATATTGTGGTAAATTGTTTTGTTTAGAAGATTATTTTAGGTAAATCCATTAGAAAAGGTTGAAATTAAATTGCAAAGTTCTTAAATAATATGAAATTAAATATTACAAAAACAAATGATAATATAAGAGATATAAAAAATTTGCTAACTGGGTATTAAAGACCGACGATGATGGAGATAAAAATTTGAATAAAAATATGAATATCATTAATTAATTTTGTTTGTTCTAATATTTTTAATTGAAAAAATAACAACTTTTTACTTTCATTAGTTAATTTTGTTTATCTTTTAACTTTTTATATAACATAAAGCATCTGGTTCTTTATGATGGATAAATACTTTATCCAATTATTAATCGATAGAAGAGTTTTTAAATGAATTCAAGTGTAAAGTGTAAGCGATTACAAATCATTATCTTTAAGTTGAAAGTTACATCCTTTTTATACGTTTGGGAAATATTAATCAAGATAAAACTCTTTATGATAAAACTTAGTGAATTATTTAAAAAAATATATTATTTCAACTACTGCAAATTATTGAAAAAATATTTTATAACAAAGTATTCATGTAAGATATAATGTTGTTATAATATTAATATATTTAATTCATTCACTTTTTATCATATTACATTCTTTTATTTCATCTTTAAAAATCAAATATAATTTTGAAGAAATGGTGATTCAAAAATGGTATGCAGGATTAAAAGTCAGTATATCTCACAAGCATCTATTCAGCGACAAATATTATGATCATACTATATCATCTTTAATATTTTCTCAATATTAATTATTATGCTGAAATAATAAGCATGTCTCCACCAGAAGTTTTATTGCAATGGTCAAAATATCACCGTAAAACAAGTAAAAAAAATGATTGGAAAAAAACAAAATCTTTGATAAAGATTTTTTCAGGCTAGCCTTGAAACACGGTGTGATATTTCCAAGTGGGTTTTTTTCTTAGAATAACATTACATACTTTGCAACAAACAAAACCTAAGAAAAAAAGAACTATCCTCAATCTAAAAAGAAAACAAAATTAGTTATTATAATAAGTTTTACTGACAAAAATATATATTTAAAATAATAAATAAAAAATTGAAGATATCTCATGACACTATATTACTAATCTACCTCAAGTAAAATTTTCTTCCAAATATAAAATGGTATTTTATATCTGATTATTTTAGTTGTTTTATATTAGATATAAGTCCAATATTAATATAATTTACATCGATCAAGTGGATATTAATTTACGACATCAATTTACATCCGATAAAACACAAAATAAATATAAAAGAGTTTCAAAAATTAAAAAAAAAAACATAGAACAAGATTTACAACCTCAATAATTATGGTTTGGTTCAACGTAGATTTCTATGCTTTGTGAAACACTTTTCTTTAAAAAAAATAAAATTACAAGAGTAGGGTGATGAATACTAACCAGTTTGTTGGTAAATATTGGATGTTTGAGCAGTAACATAAACCTTCTCTTCAAGAATGATGTTTGTATAGGTGATAATTACATAACAATTTATAGATGCTTCATTCCCTGTTCTACAGACTAAATTGATGTCATATATTCCCTCTCTGTGCTGCAAATTAATTAGCAATAATTGTTTCCAAGATATAAGACTGTTTGTTGTGTTGTCACAATCTAAGGACCATTAGCTTGTTGGTAAATCTCGATGTTTGATAAGTGTTTGATATAAACCAAGAAGAGTAGAGTGATAAACCATTACGAATCAGCTTGTTGGTATGTTTTGTATTTTTGAGCAGTGTTTAACATAAACCTTCTCCAATAACTTGAGCATTTGCAATCACATTACAATATGTAGACACTTCATTGCCTGTTGGACTCAGTTCTTCACACTCGCTTGATGCCATGTTTTGTTTTTTGTTTTTTTTTCTCTTTCTATTACAAATTTTGGCAATTATTGTTTCAAAGATGTAAAGAATGTTTGTTGTATTCTCACCATCTAAAGACCATTAGCATTGTCAATAATGGTAAGATGGTTCATTAATGTAATAAAAAATTCAAAGTTAGTAAAGCATAACTAAAAGGTTTACAATGAGTGATATTTTGCATGATTCTAATTTTTTTATATCAAAGCAAAATAGTTTTAATAGATATAAAATTAACAAGAGAATTTAATAGCTTTGCATGATTAAATGTTTGGTGTAGGATAAAGTGTTTGGGATTCATTATCCCGTCAATAGTTTAAAGTATTTTTTTAATTTAAAATTTTAGTTTATTACAATTTAATTTTTTAAAAACAAATTAATGGCTTGAGTGAAAAAATATATTTATAAAATATATTATTTTTTATTTTTAAATAATGTTAAATATATATATATATATATATATATATATATATATATATATATATATATAATACAAATACACTTTGTAAAATAAAGGTTCATTGCGATAAACCCTAATTGGCTAAAGTTAAAAGAAAGATACAGAACTATAAACCTTAAATGACTATAAGTTTAAGTGTTCATTAACATAGTATCTCTATAAACTAACAACTAGTTTATAGTAGTAATAAGTTAAAATTATATATTAATTGTGATTAGTTTATATGTTCTTTTTTATAAAAAATATTCGATGATTGTTATACTAAGGGACAAGTTCTATTGAATAATAAAAAATATTTGAAGGTTCACCTAAAAGAAAAAAGAAAATATAGAAATAATAAAGAAGTTATAGAATAGTTGAATTATTTTAATATAATATTATGTATAATTATTATATTTATTATGCGTTATTATTATAATACTCATTACTATAAAAAAATATTTCTTTTATACAATAATTAATTGAATTTTGAAATCCGTTAAAAATGTTTATTTGTTATTGGGTTCTTCCCCTTATCTAGTTTCTAAATTTTTTTTTTTTGCACATATAAACTTTTATATAACTTATAATTGTTTACATTATCTGCAAAAACTGTCTGGGATTAATTGGAATTTATAGGTTTTGAGAACTGTGCAAAATTAAAAAAGTATGTTTTAAAACAATAATAATTTTAAAATCATTTTTATAAATAACTGTATTAGAAAATTAGTTTTAAAATCAATTTTGAATAGAATCGATTTAAAAGTACATGCTAAAGATAGAAAGATATTTTTGCATGTACTTTTATAACCTATATAGAATGTAAAAGTCTAAAATAAAGATGATGCAAAATGTTTTATTTTCTAGTAGTGATGTTATTATATTTATAATAATATATTTTGAAATGCATATCGTAATTGAAGTTTACATTTTTAAATTACAAGATACAATTTTTATGGAACATAAAACCCTGTTCTGTTCAATTTCTTTTAATCATTCATGTGGCATCTCTTTTTATAGTAATACTAATACTTGCGGTACAAATCTATTTACGACAACAATAAATAAATTATTTGTAATTATATATTTATTATATTATATGTTATAAATATAAATATACGATATTTAATTATTTTTACCAATTGATAACTTATAATTAAATAATATTTACATAAATTTCAATAGAAAAACACATCATTATTTTCATTTTTTATCTTTCAAATCATTCTTTCGTAATTTAATTATAATATTAAGGGTGCTGATAGTTTAATATCCCATCTTATAATTAAAATAAAATAATAATATTATTATAATAATATAAACAACCGATTTTGACATTGACATATCATTTCTGTCATTTTTATTATTATTATTATTTGTATAAGAGTAATACGAAACAATATTATATATATATATATATATATATATATATATATATATAAAAGTAACTGGAAAGAAAATAGTGATGCTTGCAAAGAAGGAATTTGAAATATTTGACGCCTCCATTTATTTAAGTTGGAGGTTTAAATAAAATATGCACAAAAAATCACAATAAGGAGTGAAAACATTTATTATTTACAATAATATCATCTTATAATATATATATATATATATATATATATATATATATATATATATATATATATATGTGTGTGTGTTTCAACTTCCTCAACACATTCTATTTTATGAAGATTTAAATTAAATTTGTAGTGATTAGTCAGGATAAATGAGTCTAATTTTAATCCCTCTCACATTTATATTTACTCATTTAAATCTCCAAGGTCCAACCTCCATCTACAATATCATCAAATCTTCACAAATAGATATTATTATAATTGAATAATATAAATTAATAAATAGGATCGATGTATTACTAGAGATAAAATAAAGTAAACAAACGAGGACCGATACATAACCGGAGATAATTAAAATAGGATCGATTGCAAGATCGAAGATAAAATAAAATAAACAAACAGGACGAGTACATAACTGTAGATAATTAAAATAGGATCAGTGCAAGATGGGAGATAAAATAAAATAAACAAACAGGACCAGTACATAACTGGAGATAATTAAAATAGGACCAGAGCAAGACTAGAGATAAAATGAAATAAACAAACAGGACCAGTACATAATTGGAGATAATTAAAATAGGACCAGTGCAAGACTGAAGATAAAATAAAATAAATAAACAAGACCATTACGTAGTTAGAGATAAATAAACAAATAACTAAATAAATAGAATGAGGTTAGGGACACCTCACTCCACAACTATAAATAAAATAAAATAGATTTAATGATAATATTCTCCTTCCCTACCTTAAGAACTGTGAATGAGGTACCAAAATTTTGCAGAGACGATTTTATCTTTCTCTTTCTTTTCTCTCCTTATCTTTCTCCCTTTCTCTCTTTTTTTCTCTTCCTCCCTC